>JAPPVO010000002.1:171968080-171989459 GCA_030407325.1 Camellia japonica | reverse complement strand
GAATGTTGAGACAGTAGTGTCAGGTACCCTTCCAATTTGCTCTCAAGATGCATACATATTGATTGATTCGGGTTCTACACATTCATTTGTATCTACTAAGTATGTCGAGAAGTTGAATAGGGAATTAGAACCCCTTGATTATTGTTATCTGTGTCTACTTGTAGATGTCCCCGAAAGTCCCGGGAGGGAATCCCGTTCTGTTCATTGGGCTCACTACAGTTCAGGACTCAATGTCACGGTCCTGTATCTAATAATCTCGCAGAGTGCAATGCAAGACCGATGAATCATCAAAGAGTCCAAATCTGGCAAATCGTTTTTGAAAACAGATTTTTTTGAAAGAAGTGCCAAACATGGACTGCTTTGCCAGATACAGAGTCGCCACCCAAATATTTTATTTAGGAGAATTTAGGAAACCCTGACTCGTTGCCTAAAGCCACGTGTCCGTCATCACCAAAGTTGCCTCGGCTTGGGAACTTGGGTACGATTGGGGAAGGTCACTTCGTGAGCACCCCCGCTCGCTCGATCAAAGATCGGCCTCTACTAACCATGATATCAAGTTTTGAAAGCATTATGTGCTATTATTCCGATTTATTAGCCTAGAATTACTATGTGATGCGCACAGCATACAAGTATAGACTGGATCCCCTGAGTTGGAACAAAACATTTCATGTTTGTTTTTGAAAACGGTTTGCTACTTGCAAGTAGGCTAAAATGCGGATTTTGCCACCCTCAAGTGGCTTAAAACTCGCAATCAATAAATTGTTCCAATTCAGATAATCCAACCTCTACCCACAGGCATTCAGGCAGTTATATCACATAAGCACATAGCCACATGGTAAGGCATGCTGTCATGGCAACACTCACACGCATGCAAGGATGCTAAAGCATAAAAACTTACCGAGTACTCCAAGCCAAAACAGAAATTAGTTAGTGAACATGCATGAATCCTAACTATGCTGAAATGCTTAATGCAACACATGCAAAAATGCAACCTAGATAGGCTCGGCTATTCTAAACATGGCATATGAAATGTAACAGATAACATGTATTCAACTTGGAATTGAAATACAATGCAATTAGTATGATGCGCCGAGCCCGGTGCATGCAATACAGATGAATGAATGCACGCATGCATAGCATACGGTATGCTAATTTAAATATGCCCTAATACTAACCATTGAAAGCAGGTGAATAAAAGGGAGCAAGAAGTGGGGGTTTGGATGACATACACACACTCACACACACTTATTACACAATTGCCCTCGCTCGGAGGGTCCGAAAGAATAATACAGGCCAAATAATGAATCAACTATCCTAGCTAATTAATTATTACAAAACTTCTAATTAATTAACAAATTAATTACAAAAACAGCCTAAATATGAAACTAAAGAGACCGCCACAGCTCTGCCTCGGAATGCGTGGATGATGCATGCTCGATTTGTCTTGCTCGGAAACCCGTTACCATGCCACTGTTGCCTCTGTTTGCACTGTTCTGCACCTCTGAAGGATGTGAAAATTCTTAAGGCACCTCTGAACCATTCCCTGATCATTTTGGAATGCCACCGGCCAATGAAAAGCACCACCGACCATGTAAATGTGATCATCGACCATAAATTGGGTCACCGGCTGGACTTTGATGGTCGATCGGCACTGAAAGTGGCCGGCCGGCCATTTATTCCTGCAGAATCCTGTTTTTGCTGCAGCAGTGGACAGACAGTGCATGGCAAGGAAATTTCAAAGCAATGTATGCATGACCACACTCCCTATCATGTTATGGACTCAAAGGAGTGTGGCCCTTGGTCCTCGGGTCACCAATCACGCATGTCGCTGCATGTGCACCAAGTTTGCCAATCAATGTAAATGAATGCAACAAAACGAATGAATGCTTCGCACCCTATCATGTTGAGATCAAGGGCGTTGGCGACTGAGGATTAAGACGTGTTTCGTCACTTTAAGTACGAACACATCTCATTCCTCATGCTTGGTTTGACACCCCAAACCAAGCAAAATGTAATGCTTGTATGCAATGCGGTTCAAGTATGCAACATGACTCAAATATGCAACATGAGGCTAAGTGAGCAAAGCATGCCAAATGCAATGCAAACTAAACATGCAAATGTGCAAAGCGCCAAGCATGCAAGATGTAATGCAATGCAACATAACATGCAAACAATATGGCAATGCAATAGGTATACAATACTATAATGCAACCTAGATAAGCAACTATGGAAAAAGGACAAGCATGCAACAATGCACAAATGCATGACCTATGGACTTATACTAAGATGGAGGAGCCTCAGCCACACCCCAAAACAGTGGCCAAAAGCTATGGAAATGATAGATAAATGCTCATGTAAACATGTACACCAATGGGCCTAAAGCTAAGGCACAAAAGGTAACTTTCAAGAACACTCAAAAGATGATAAACATGGACACTAGACCAACATGTTAAACTCTGGAAGTGTATAGAAGATGATGCCAAATCAACCATGTTATGCAAGTAAGGCATGTAAAATGACCAAAACTTGAAGCCAACAAAGGGGACCAAACCATAGCTATGTCAACCAAACCCCAAAGGACCAAAATGGCTTAAAACAGTCCTAAGGCACTCCAAAACAAGACTAAAGTATGCATAGATCATGGTTAAAACATGCTAAGAAATGGATGCAAAACAAAGGGGGATTTAAGGCCACAAACAGGGCACTCTACTATAACCACCCCAACCACATATGGCATGAAGCAATCAATGCAAAACAGAGTTTTAACATGCAAAAAGGAGCCCCAAAACCCACTGATATGGCAGCCCAAAGCCTCAAACACATAGGCATGCACAATGACTCATTTTAAGGCACAAAAGAGCATCTCTTCAAAGCATGGAAAGGATGATGAATGCAAGCATACAAGCATGGATTATGGACTGAAATAGCATGGAAAATGATTCCAAATCACTGAAACAACCCAACTAAAGCATGTTAATGACTCACACACTCAAGGCTCACAAGCCAAAATGCATGGTGGCTATACGAAACATGGCAAACATGATCAAATCAGTACCCAACAGACCTCAAACATGATGAAATATGACCAAAAGCTTCATGAAGTCAAGCTAGAACATGCAAGCATGGAGGGGCAAATGCACGACACATGTTATGACAATAAAGGGGGTTACTAGACAAGTGTATGATGCATGTAATGGACCATCAATCTGACCAAAAAAAGAGGTATAATGTGACCAAATAACACCCAAAACCTCTGAAATGGAGCTAAGTAAAGCTAAGCATGTATGCTACCCTTATGAGCCAAAAACATGAACAAATGAGACACAAAGGGAGAGGGGTGTCCCTCCCCTATACAAGACTTCAAGACCCCTTCACCACCACTGAAAATCCACTGGATTTTAGTGGTGAGAATGCCAATATACAAAAGGTTCCAAAGCTCAACAAAGAAGGCACAAAAGGGGCCAAACAAGGCCTAAGAGGGGGAGGTCGACCCCCAACACCAAAATGACCTTAATGAAACATCTTAAACATCAAAAAATAGAACTTTTATCAGTTATACATAAAGCTCAAAACAGCATGCAAAGTGGGTTAAAAGCTAGTGCAAGAATGGGGAATATAAAGTAATTATGCTCACCCTTGAAGAACAATTGAAGAACAACAACCTCAGGCCCCTTTTCTGATCAAAACCAGCTTAAAAGCTCTAAGAAAAACCTCCCAACACCTCAATAACCCAAGTATGGTGTAATACTAGGTGCCTTAGTGCAAAACTAAGAACAAAACACCTTTTTAGGCCCTCTAACACACACAAATGAAGAGAGAGAGGGAGATATAGAGAGAGAAAGTTGTATATATATCATATATCTCTGGTTTTTGCTCAACCCCTCCAAAGGAGAGGGAAGGCTCTCTTATAAAGAGCAAGATAAAACCTAAGCTTCTTAAAGAAGCTAAACAAAAGGGGTCAAGGGGGTCAAGCTTCTCAAGGAAGCTAAGGCAAAGGGTGCAAGCTTCTTGAGGAAGCTAAGACAAAGGGTCAAGCTTCCTCAAGAAGCTAAGGCAAAGGGTGCAAGCTTCTCCAAGAAGCTTAGAACAAAAAGGGTGCAAAGGGTGCAAGTCCTCCATACACGTGTATGGAGGACAGATCTGTGTGCTCCAGCTGGCACAGCTGGCATGCACAATGCCTAAAAACGGCAAAAAAGAAGTCCCGGCCAGAAAATATGGCCGATTGACCAAATTAAGGGCCAACCGACCACCAAAGGTGCCGACCGGCCATCACCAATGGCCGGTGGAAAGAGAACATGGCCGGTGACATTATGTCTTGGCCGGTGGGACCCAGGGATGGCTGACAAGCCATTCTCTGCCCTCAGAAGCAAAGACTAACAAGTATTGGTCCAAAACCAAGCACAGAACAGTCCGGTTAAGAGATCCTGAGGCAAGGCGCGCGGCCGAGACCTCCGGGAACTCAAAACGAACACGAACATGGATGATCATCGGGTGTTCAAACGATGACGTCCAAGTCTTGAGGACGGTCAAAAATGGGGTGTCTACACTACTCCATCTAGAACTATGACTGTTACATCCATTTATAGAGCATGTGTTGTTATGATTGAGAATGTTGAATTATTAGTTGATTTGATGCCGTTGGACATAACTCATTTTGATGTTATATTGGGAATGGATTGGTTAGTAGAAAACCATGCATCCATTAATTGTGTTTCCAAAAGTGTCGTATTGAGACCCCCAAACCAAGCCGAGGTTATATTTCGGGGTAAGGGAGTGGTACCCCCACCTTACTTGGTCTCATCTATGAAGGCTTATAAGTTGATCCAAAAGGGGTGTCAAGGTTATCTGTGTAGTGTACTAAGTAATCTGAATGGAAACGTTGAGATTACCGACATCCCAGTTGTTAATGAGTTCCCCGATGTCTTTCCAAATGATTTGCCTGGCCACTTAATCGATAGAGAAGTAGAATTTACTGTCGACGTCATGTCAGGAACCCATCCCATCTCCAAAACACCCTATAGAATGGCCCTAGCTGAGCTTAAGGAATTGAAGCTGCAATTGCAAGAATTATTAGATAAGGGCTTCATTAGGCCGAGCACTTCACCTTGGGGAGCGCCAGTTCTATTTGTTAAGAAAAAGGATGGTACACTTCGTCTTTGCATTGATTACCGAGAACTGAACAAGGTGACCATCAAGAACAAGTATCCATTGCCGAGGATTGATGATCTACTTGACCAATTACAAGGAGCACGAGTCTTTTCAAAAATTGATCTCAGGTCGGGCTACCATCAGCTCAAGGTTAAAGCCGAGGATGTTGAGAAGACTGCTTTTCGGACAAGGTATGGCCACTACGAATTTTTGGTGATGCCTTTTGGAGTTACTAATGCTCCTACAGCATTCATGGACTTGATGAACAGAGTTTTTAAGCCTTGCCTGGACGAGTTTGTGGTTGTTTTCATCGACGATATATTGATCTATTCCAAGGGTGAAGTTGAGCATGAGAAGCATCTGAGACTTGCTTTACAGATTTTGAGGGACAGGAAGTTGTATGCCAAGCTTAGCAAGTGTGAGTTTTGGCTTTCCAGCATTTCATTTTTGGGGCATGTGATTAATGAAGAAGGTTTTTCGATTGATCCTAGCAAAATTGAAGCCGTTGTAAATTGAAAAACATCGACGAATGTGTCTGAGGTTCGTAGTTTTTTGGGTTTGGTAGGTTATTATAGGAAGTTTGTGAAGGACTTCTCGAAGATTGCAGTACCATTGACACAACTAACTCAGAAGGGAGTGGCGTACGAATGGACCGAGGATAGAGAATCAGCTTTCCAGGAGTTAAAGACGAGGCTAGTTACAGCACCAGTTCTTGTACTACCATCGAGTAATGAGGAGTTGTAGATTTATAGTGATGCTTCGCACAAGGGTTTGGGCTGTGTGCTAATGCAAGGGGGTAAGGTCATAGCATATGCATCTCGCCAATTGAAACCTCATGAAAAGAACTATTCTACCCATGATCTAGAGCTAGCAGCCGTGGTGTTTGCTTTGAAGATTTGGCGTCATTACTTGTATGGAGCTTTTTGCCAAGTTTTCACAGATCACAAGAGTTTGAAGTACTTGTTCACCTAGAAGGAATTAAATATGAGGCAGAGAAGGTGGCTTGAGTTATTGAAAGACTACGACATGCAGATTCAGTACCATCCGGGTAAAGCAAACTCGGTGGCCGATGCTTTAAGCAGGAAATTAGTTGGGAGTTTGGCATGTTTAGCGATGATTTTAGTGGAGCCGACTATTATTGAGGAAGTGAAGACCAGGCAGATGGAGGATGAATTCCTAAAAAGGGTGATTGAGGAATTTGTCATTAAGCTGAGGTCAGGGTACACCGTTGAGAATCAAGTACTTAAGTTTGAAGGAAGATTATGCGTGGTCGACATCCCCGAGTTGAAAAAAAGGATTTTATAGGAAGCTCATGGTTCTAGATTTGCCATTCATCCAAGAAATACCAAGATGTACCAAGATGTGAAGCAACCTTTTTGGTGGCCGAATATGAAAAGAGAGATAGCCGAGTTCGTATCTCAGTGTCTATATTGCCAACAAGTGAAAGCAGAGCATCAGAGGCCAGCAGGACTTCTTCAACCTTTGTCAATTCCAGAGTGGAAATGGGAACACATCGCCATGGACTTTGTGGTTGGTTTGCCGAGGTCACAGAAGGGTATGGACTCAATTTGGGTTGTAGTTGATAGATTAACCAAGTCGGCACACTTCTTGCCTGTTAAGACTACCTTTAATGCCGATCAACTCACTTTGTTGTATATGAATGAGATCATTAGACTTCATGGAGTGCCGACGTCCATTGTGTCAGACCGGATCCGAAGTTTGTTTCTAGATTTTGGCAGAGTCTACAAGGAGCTTTGGGAACCGAGTTGAGGTTTAGTACAGCTTTTCATCCCCAGACCGATGGACAAACAGAAAGAACGATTCAGACACTTGAAGATATGCTCAAACTGTGTGTATTGGATTTCAAGGGAAGTTGGGAAGTGCATTTGCCATTAGTAGAATTCGCCTACAATAACAGTTATCAAGCTAGCATTGGCATGGCGCCGTATGAAGCTTTGTATGGAAGGAAGTGCAATCACCGATATGTTGGGGAGGTAGGATAAAGCTTTGATTGGTCCCGAATTAGTTCAAGTTACAACCGAGAAGATTAAGCTCATTCGACAAAGGACAAAACTGCTCAGAGTCGACAGAAGAATTATGCCGACCAAGAAGAAGGGAGTTAGAATTTGAAGTTGGGGATCATGTATTCCTGAAGGTTTCGCCGATGAAAGGAGTTTCAAGATTCAGGAGGAAAGGTAAGTTAGCTCGTTACATTGGGCCGTTTGAAATTCTTGAGAAAGTTAACCCCGTTGCTTACAGACTTGCTTTGCCGCCAGAACTAAGCCAAGTCCACAATGTATTTCATGTTTCGATGTTAAGGAAGTATATTCGGGACCCACTACACGTGATTGATTATTCCGGGATCGTGGTTAATGAAGATTTAGGCTACGAGGAGAAGTTGATGAGAATTATTGATAGACAAGTGAAACAGTTGAGGAATAAGTCGATACCGATGGTGAAAATTGAATGGAAAGAGCATTATGGCAAGGATGCTACATGGGAAATGGAAGAAGAAATGAAAATTCTTTATCCGGAGTTATTTTTAGAGCAAGGTAACTTAAGTTTGGGGACCAAACTTCTTTAAGGAGGGTAGACTGTAGTGACCCTCATTCTCGTCTTAGTCATGTTCATGTGTATCTGCATGTTTTGTTTTGTTAAGCTTGCACTTGTGGTTTTGACTTGTTTTGCCTAAAGTAAGGTTCCCGTCTTGTTTTGTGCCTATGTGTTTTGGCTTGAGTATTGTTTGTATGTTTTGTCCCTTGCTTGGTGTGTGTAGCCGAGGTCATCTTAAGCCTAGGTCACGCCTTCGGACCTTTTACACCTACGACTATCTTGGAACCACTTTGGCTGACCTCCACCTTCACCCTGGCATAATGGCCGAGATGTCATCATCTAGGCCGAGGTGTGTATCACCGACGCCGAGATATGTATCATCTAAGCCGAGATGTTATCCTTTAGGTATTTTAGATCTTTGATCCCTGCACCTGGTGATCTTGTTCCTGGACTGGTATGACCTAGACCGAGGTGTGGCACATCTAGGCCGAGGTGTGGCACAGCTAGGCCAAGTGTTAACCTTCCTAGCCGAGATCATTGAGACCTTACTTGCCGAAGCCTTGTTCTAATCCGAGGTCCTTACCTGCCGGAGTGCCCATGTCACCTTACTTGTTGAACACCCTTTGTCATGCTCTTGTCTTGTCATTCAGTCACATTTTTTAGAAAACCCAATCCGGCGGTGCCACGTGCCCCAACAGAGGGTTAAGTCAGCCGGCAGTGGGAGAAAACATATCATTGTGTGTCATATTTTGCATGGTAGAGAGAGAAGCTCTAGGAAGAAGAAGAAGAAGTTCTTAGGAAGAGAACTAAATTTCCAAGCTTGATCTTTGCACCTTGAACCGTTAGATCTGTGTTTTGAGGTTAGATTCTTGATCTACTCTTGTTTTTCTTTATGTTGAACCGATCACATTGCATGATCTAGCATGATTCATGAGCCATGCATTGATCTAAAGCTTGTTTTAGAAAGAGAAAATGATGTTCTTGTATTCTTGAAATAAAACCATGTTTTGATCCGAAAGTTTGTATCAAGATCTATGTTTTTGTGTTTGTTCTCATAAGATCTTCAAGTATGGGTACCCAGGTCCATGTTTTCGAACTCATCTCATGAAATCTCAGATTTTGAATAAAGAAGTTATGATTTTAGCATTCATGTTCTCCATGTTCATATTCTTCATGTTCTTCAAAGGAAACCCAGATTTTTCCCAGACTTCATGTCCTTGAATGTGGTCGTCGGGACCACACCTCGGCCAAGAGGTGTGGGACCTCGGCCAAGACCTGGTTGGTACCCAGTATGTTTTCCGAGATGAAAAGCAGTGTTTGACTCCCAGCACATGACTGCTTTGTTTTGACTTAGTTTTGAAAGAAGTGCCGAGATCATTTGCACACATGTAAAGCTTGTCTAGGGATGCATTTCATATCCATCTTTGAGGATCTCTTCTTGACTTCTTGAGGTGCATTCAATGGAATTTATTATGTGCTTGTAGGCCTTGGATCCTTGCTTGTAATCCCCTCACCCGAAGAGCTATGTGAGTGGTATTTTTAATAAAGTTATGTTATAAAGTTTTGATAAAGCCTTGTTTTGTTTTGGAAAAGCATTTGATCAAGCATGAATGATTGTCCCTAGTTTTGTATCAAGTATTATATTTGTTTTGATGACATTCTGGGAAAGTCCTTAGTGCCAGGGGACTATAATGCAACTGCACCCTTGTTTTGAAAGTCCTTAGTGCCAGGGGACTATAATGCAACTACACCCTTGTTTTGCCACTGACGGTTTTCCGCGTGGGTTTATTTGCCCGGAATGTTATCCCTTGTATTATATTGATGCTAGTAAGCATCCCTTGAAGATTTGAGAAATTTGATAGATGAACTTGGTTCGTCCTTTGATTTTGTACAAGATATGCTATGTATTGTTTGACAAAGATCTTGAATATCAGTCATACAAACCTTTATTTCTGATATCATTCACTGAGTATCCAAGCTCACCCTCTCCTTATATATATATGTAGGTGATGAGCAAGAAGGCGGTGACGCCTAGATGATTATTTGCAAGATGTTTTTGGATTCACATTTTGTAGCATCTTGAAGATTATGCTTCTTAGCTTTGTATTTCATGTATTTTGTATATGTCGGCTTGAGGAGCCTTTTGATCAAGATGTAACATGTATTTTATTTTATTTGTATTCAAGTTGTAAAACTATGTTAAGATGTATGTCATTTCATTTGATCTATGCACAGCTCTTATGGACTACTTAGATTTAAATTTATTGCTTCCGCACATGTAAGCCCCATATCTATACTCTGATTGTGTGTGAATCTTTGTAAGTTGGCCTTTGGTAATCTCGGATTACTGGCCATCACGACAACATTCTACTAGGGACGGAATGGGGTCGTGACAAAAATTGTGGAGTATCATTTGGTCGTGAAAAGGATGTCCCATTCTTATAAGACTTGGCACTACAAGAAATTGCACTTTTGTTGACTAAAAATTTGGTCTGCAAAAGTCTATTTTTAGTCGGCAAAAGTTATCCGCGACCAATTTTTTTGGTCGCCACTTTGGTCGCCAATTGAGGGTCGGCAAAAGACCAAAACTTTTGTTAGTCGGGAAAAAGTTGGATTTGCCGACTAAATTTTTGGTCACTAAATATATCATTACTGCGACTAATCCATTTAGTTGCTAAAACACTTTAATCACGAAAAGTGATATATTCCCGACCAAACATGTTAGTCTCCAATTGTCACATTTCACGACCAAACATGTTAGTCGCCAAAAGTGACAATCTATGACCAATAGATTAGTCGCCAAAAGTCACATTCCACGACCAAACATGTCAGTCGCCAAAAGTAATGTTTGCACAACTAAAAGTTTAGTCGGCAATAGACTTATTCACAACCAAACTCTTTGGTTGTCAAAAGTTTACCAACAAATTATTTAGTCACCAAATGTACCATTGTGTCTACCAACATTGTGGTCAGCAAAACCACAATTTGGTCGCCAACATCCAACAAAATAAACCTATAATTGAAGACAAATATTCCATCCAATCTATTCAATATAATCTGTAATTAAAAAGAATTATTCATACCAACAAAGTATCTGAATCATGAACATTCAACGAAATACATAAATCATCCAATCCTGAACCTGTTTAATAAAAGTCAGCAACTATTATAAGTTTCCATCCACAAGTAATTCCAAAGTACATATTCCTCCAATTAAATTTTTATCCATGCGCATCTATCAAAAAATATAACTAGTCTACCCAAATATTTTCCATATACACCCATCCAAAAATATAACCACTAGTCTATCCAAAAATAAAACTACTAGTCTATCGAAATATTTTCCATACACATCTATCCAAAAATATATAATACTTCAAAAAATGCTTATAGCGCCAATTAGTCTTGTACAATTTACCTTCGTGCACGAGTTCATCCATCTGTACTAAAGAAAAAGAAAAAGAATGTCAAGAATTGAATAAGGTATATAATTTAAGTAAAACTTGTAAAGCTGAACTTACCTGAATAATGGACAAAGCAATTTTGTATAGCATGACATTGATGTTATTTTCACGAGCAATTTGCACTTGCTCGCCAAGGATCCTAAACAAATCAACAGCAGCAGGTGTATATAGCTTTCCATCATCTGTTTTCTTTGGTGGTTGTACCTTATCAGCCTCAAGGATATTCAAGTACCATTTCTAGAAAATAGTGACAGTACATGGCACAAGAAAGACATGTGATCTGAGCAATGTTATAAACCAAGTAAAAAACCAATAAAGCTATCCGAAAAATTATGATTACCCTTGTTGTAGCTTGCATTCTTCAACATATGCATTCATAAGGGGATCCATTGCACCACTCTCGAGATAAACTTGAGCTAAGGACTCATCAACACCAAGGCTTACCAGATTATCTTGGTATTCAACCACCCAACTAGTCACCTAATTGAAATAGATAAGAACAACCAATGTAATGAAATTACAACTAGAAAAGACAATAACATAGTGAAATGAAGCTCACAACACCACAAAATAATGAACCGTTATAAAAGAAAAAAAAAACAAATTAGATAGGATGATAAAGAAGATAAATCATTAATTAGATAAAATGAAACAAAGGATCATTAAATAAATTAAAACTCGTGACACCACAAACGCATAATAAAATGGAAACTTCTAAACAAGGAATACTTAATCCTTGCTTAAAAAGAATTGCTATCCAATGAGTATTTAAAATTCTTTTCCACAATAACAATTTGATAGGATTTTTTTTTTCTCAAAGAGATTCTCTACCAGAAAAAGTCTTGGACTTACTAATGATCAAGATGCCCTGTGTCCTCTGCATTAACTAAAACAAGAAGAAAACCAAAGTTAATGACAATGTTGAGAAACCGCTAAGTAGAGAGAAAGAAAAGAAAGCAAAATAGCTCAAAGATCAACTCGGGGAAAAAACGAAGCTCAAGAATGCTTTAAAATAGCAACGATCTATATAATCAAATTAAGACACAATATATATAAATTCATTTTAAACTCTTATCGATAATAGTTAGGTGCTAAACAGCAAAAATTCACAAGCCCAAGCATACAAGCAACACTAGCAGCATGATTTGAGCAAAATAAAATCTTAAGCTATGAACAATAAAGTGATTTCTGGACACATCAAAAAGATTTTATTACAAAATTACATGATCCAAAGTCATCATGATCCATAATGTTAAGGTGTTCATAGGGAGCTAATTAACTACTTCCTTCTGATTGTATCAGTGAAAGCACAAAAATATTTTTCTTATACAGTCAACTTTCAAAACCAGCAGTATAGCGATCCCGGTTTTCCCTTCCTTGTTTACTGTATTCCGGACTTAGTTCTGTGGATGTGTTGTTGTCGTATTCTCATTTCCGTCCTTTACTCTTTGTATGTGAGTCTTGGGTTGTGTTGTGCAGGATTGGAATAGGTTGGTTGTGTTTTGAAACCAAAAGTTGATGCCCAGATTTTGGCCTTCACGCTCGAGCGGGGCTTTTGATGCTCGAGCGGGCCCTTTGTTGTTGCTTCTCCTCTCGAGCGGGCGTTTTGACGCTCGAGCGTGAATATTCATCTCTCAGTATTTTGTTCTGCAGGTCATTGGACGCTCGAGCGTCCACTTGCACGCTCGAGCGGGGACCATCGTCTGCAAAACTTCTAGAAGTGTGCATCCGGCGCTCGAGCGTAAGTCTGTATCTGACGCTCGAGCAGGGAATCCCACGCTCGAGCGGACCTGTTTTTATATCAGTTCAGGATTTCACTTTTCGGCATTCTCTCTCTCTCTACCTTTTCAAAACCTCCATTGGAGAGCTCCTCACTCTAAACTTTAACTCCCTCTAGGGTTTGATCTAGTTTGAGTGACTTCTACCTTAATGTCTTTGTAAAAAGTGTAGAGCTTGGCTTGGGCTACATTTCCATCCGAAAATCTTGGGTTTTGGAGCATCTCGAAATTCTTCATCTTCTCCATTTGGTCTCATCTTTTGAGGTAGGGATAACTACTCACTTTTATGATCTTTGACATAAACTTTTGGTCATTTTGATTTAATGTTGAAGTTGGGTAATTTTGGGTGTTAGGGTTTCAAAATGTATAAAGAGGGGTTTTGTTCTTTTGGGCCAATACATGTGTATTTTGGGTCTCAAATGGGGTTATTGTTGTTTATTGTTGGAATTTGAGCCTTTGGGTCAATGTTGAGAAAAGAGGGAGAAAAGCCCTAATTTTATGTTATGAATTAATTTGTATAATTAATTTGGAAAGTTATGGAAATATGAAATTGAGTTGGAAATGATGAAATTGGTTTAAAATAAGGTTGAATGGTGGAGTTGGATTTATAAATCGCTCACTTTGAAATTGTTGATGCATTTATTATCTGTTTAGAAAGAATTGCTTTGGGCTATCGGTGGAGGATAGTCTTGATTGTTGTAGACACTGCATGATGATTAGGTGAATTAAAACTAATCGGTTGAATATGTCATCGAATATGACGGCTGGAATAATACATCGAATGTGTGTATTGATTGATCGTGTATATGATAAATGTTTATATACATTGTATTGTGTGGGAGGAGATAGGGGATGTACTCCACGGTTTGGGAGGAGATAGGGGATGGACTCCTAAACCGGATATTATTTGGGAGGAGATAGGGGATATACTCCACGATTTGGGAGGAGATAGGGGATGGACTCCTAAACCGGATATTATTTGGGAGGAGATAGGGGATGGACTCCATTGATACAACGAATCTGTGTATCATTTGTGAAGTATGGAAGTGTTTTATTATGAGTTGTTATCTCATGTGAATTGTGAAGTATGGAAGTGTTTGTTATGAATTTTAATTCATTTGAATTGTTGATATTGGAAAGGTTTTTAACATGAGCCGTAGTCTCATGGGAATTGTTTGGCCAGGTTCTGAGCCATGTTTATAAATCGAAATTGTTAAGTAAAGGAAAATGGAATGAAGCATGGACATATGTGTCATGAAACTGAAATGTGTTATGAGTTGATTTATATGAGTTAAACATTTGTCAAATGCTAATGTTTTAGTTATTGCTCATATTATGTTTAGCATATCTCTACTGGGCGTTGGCTCACCCTATATGGGACATCATTTTCAGGTTCAGGTGATATGCCACCTCCAAGGACGTAGCTTGGGAGGCTTGAGGCTGATAGCTCTTTTTGTTGTTCTCTTTTGTATATTACATATATATCAGGCCATCGGCTTATTTTGTGTAAAGAGTTAGAACTCTACTTTTGTTGAACTCAAGTGTTGACTTGGAAAATTGTAAGCCTATAGGGCATTTACTTTTGTTGTCAACATGTAATATCTTTTGTAAGAATACTCTGATGAATGGCATTATGTTTTACTCTCTTAAGTTTATGGATGAAATGAATGCATGATTTATGGGTTTATTTTGAGAGCGTTACAAGCAGTGAATCACATACGCCCAAATTGTGACAAAGAAATTCAACATTCATCAAAATTGATTTGAAATGAAGCAATTTGGGAAAGTCTATCTTTAGATGAGAAATCACAGGAAATTTGCAACTCTTTAGGAATCAAAATCCACAATTCAATGCTGATTATGAACTGAAACAAATGTTGAACATGCTCTCAATATTACATAATAAAAGATAAAAAGTAAATTTGAAAGAGAGAGAGAGAGAGAGAGGAAAACATAAACCTTGCCTGCTTATTAAGAAAGTGTGCTGAAATAGAATTCAATGAATACGAACTGGGTTTATAATCCCTTTGCATAACCTGCATAATCAAAGAGTGATAGTGTCACGACCCAAACCGCCCCTAGTAGGATGGTGCCGTGATGGCCAGTAATCCGTGATTACCGAAGGCCAACTTACAAAGATCACACACAATCAGAGTATAATATACATATGGGGCTCACAAATGCGGAAGCAATAAATCAAAATACAAATGGTCCATAAGAGCCGTGCATAAATCAAATGAAATGACACACAAGATATAGCTTTACAATTAGTCCGAGATAACAAAATACAAGTTACATCTTGATCAAAAGGCTTCTCGAGCCGACATGTGCAAAATAATGAATACAAGTCAAGAAGCATGATTTTCAAGATTGGCCGACGTAATTACAACGTTGCCGACATGAACACAAAACAAGGCCGACATAATCACGAATCCAAAACAAGCTGTGCAAAAACATCTAGGCGTCGCCGCCGTCCTGCTCATCACCTACATATATATAGAGAGGGTGAGCTTGGATACTCAGTGAATGGTACAAATATAAAGGTTTTGCATGAATATAGCCGAAGTCCTTTCAAAACAAAACATGTCAAAACCATACGAATATTAGCCGAGATTCCTTCAAAGCGAAACACGTCAAAACTTTATCAAATCAAGAGATGAACCGTATTCATCTTCAAATCTTACAAGTCTCAAGGGATGCTTACTAGCATCGGCTAAACACAAATCCAGCTTTCCGAATAAACAAGTCCACGCGGTAAACCGTCAGTGGCAAGACAAGGACTGTACGATCCGTAATCGCTTAGTCCGAGGTACTGCGAAAGTTTATAGTCCCCAGCACAAGGGACTTGTGTTACTTAAGCCCGTAGCTCTTTTTAACACGATGGTCTTGTGTTACTTAGGCCCGTAGCCCGATTTAACACTATAATCTTTCCAAGAAAGGACCGTATCCTTTTATGCTTAGTGCTGCGAAAGTTTAGAGTCCTCCAGCACAAGGGACTTTCATACTTAGTACTGCGAAAGTTTAGAGTCCTCCAGCACAAGGGACTTTTCAAAGATGACATCAAAACAAAGCTTATACTTGATACATAAATAGAGCTAATCATTCATGCTTAAAATCTTTCATCAAAACAAAGCAAGCAGATTTATCAAAACGTATAACATAGCTTTATTAGAAATACCACTCACATAGTTCTTTTCGGGTCGTAGCTCAAAGCAAAGAATCAAGGTCCTACAATCAATGCAAATCACATTCAAAACAAGCTTTACATGCATGCAAATGATCCGGCATTCTCAATAAGTCAAAACAAAGCACATGTGCTGGGAGTAAACACTGTTTTTTCTCTCAGAAAACACACTGGGTACCAACCAGGCCTTGGCCGAGGTCCCACTTCCTTGCCGAGGTGTGGTCCCGAGCCACATTCAAAATGAAGTCTGGGAAAAACCTGGGTTTCCCTTTGAAGAACATGAAGAATATGAACATAAGAACATGATGCTAAAATCATAACTTCTTTTTCAAAATCTGAGATTTCATGTAGATGAGTTCGAAAAACATGGACCTGGGTACCCATACGAAGATCTTATGAAGAACAAACACAAAAACATAGTTCTAGTCCAAACTTTCGGATCAAAACATGGTTTTTTCAAGAATACAAGAACACCATTTTCTTTTCTAAAACAAGCTTAAGATCAATGCATGGCATGCAACGAATGTCAGATCATGCAATGCGTTGACAGCCAATAAGAAACATAGAGTAGACAAGAATCTAACCTCAAAACCAAATCTAACGGTTCGATTGCGAAGATCAAGCTGGAATCTACTCTCTCCTCTAAGAACTCTTCTTCTTCTTCTCTAGAGCTTCTCTCTCTAATAACAAAATTGAGACACACAATGATTTGTCTCTACTGCCGGCTGCTTAACACCGCTCGGCACGTGGCACACCGGTTGGTTTCACTCAAAAAGGTGACTGATTGAAAGACAAGCCATGACAAAGGGTGTATCAACAAGCTAACTGGCAAGACACATCGGCAGAGCAAAGACTCGGCTAAAGACAAGCTCGGCAACAGGGTCAAGACATCGGCTAGGAGGAACACTTGCTAGCTGTGCACACCTGGCCTGTGTGCCACACCTCGGTCTAGGCCATACCTGCCCAAGGACAAAGATCACCAAGTGCAAAACATCTCGGCTAGATGATACATCCTCGGCCTGGTGATACCACCTCGGCCAGATAGTGACATCTCGGCAACATGCCGGGGTGAAGGGAGGTCAGCCAAAGTGGTTCCAAGAATATTCGTAGTAAAGGTCCGAAGGCGTGACTAGCTAAGAGACCTCGGCTACACACACCAAGCAAGGAACAAAATCACAACAATACTCAAACAAAACATAGGCACAAAACAAGAGCAAACTTTAGGCAAACAAGTCACAAGACAAGAATCAAAACAACATGTACACATGCAAATGTCAAGCGAGAATGAGGGTTTACATCCTACCCTCCTTAAAGAAGTTTGGTCCCCAAACTTAGATTACCTTGCTCAAAATAATCTGGATGTAGTTCTCATTTCTTCTTCCATTTCCCATGTGGCATCCTTGCCTAATGCTCTTTCCATTCATTTTACCATCGGTATCGACTTTTTCCTCAACTGTTACTTGTCTATCATAATCCATCACTTCTCTCTAGCCTAAATTCTCATTAACCAATCCCGAATATCAATCACTGAAGTGGTCCCGAATATACTTCTTAACATCGAACATGAAAACATTTGGACTGGCTTATTCTGGGGGCAAAGCAAGTCTGTAGGCAACGGGTTAACTTTCAAGAATTTCAAAGGCCCAATTAACGAGGTGCTAACTTACCTTTCTTCCCAAATCTGGAAACTCCTTTCATGGGAAACTTTCAGGAATACATGATCCCCAACTTCAATTCTAACTCTTCTTCTCTGGTCGGCTACTCTTTTGTCGGCTCTGGGCAGTTTAATCCTCTGTTGAATAAGTTTAATCTTCTCGTTGTACTTGAATCAATTCGGGACCAACAAGCTTTCTCCAACTTCGCCAACATATCGGGACCTCACTTCTTCCTACAAAGCTCATACGGCGCCATGCCAATGCTAGCTTGATAACTGTTTTGTAGCGAATTCACTAAGGTAAATGCACTTCCCAACTTCCTTGAATCCAAAACACATAGCCTAAGCATATCTTCAAGTGTCTGAATCAGTCTCTCTGTTTGCCCATCGTCTGGGGATGAAAAGCTTACTAAACTCATTCGGCTCCAAAAGCTCCTTGTAGACTTGCCAAAATCTGGAAACAAACTTCGGATCCGGTCTGACACAATTGACATCGGCACTCCATGAAGTCTAATAATCTCGTTCACATACAACAGAGGCAAGTTGATCGGCGTTGAAGGTAGTCTTAACAGGTAAGAAGTGTGCTGACTTAGTTAATCTGTCAACAACAACCCAAATCGAATCCATACCTTTCTGTGTCTTCGGCAAACCAATCACAAAATCCATGGAGATGTGTTCCCATTTCCACTCGGAATCGGCAAAGGTTGAAGAAGTCCTGCTGGCCTTTGATGCTCTGCTTTCACTTGTTGACAATGCAAACACTGAGAACGAATTCGCTATTTCTCCTTTCATATTCGGCCACCAAAATGTCTGCTTCACGTCTTGATACATCTTAGTGTTCCCTGGATGAATGGCAAACTTAGAACTATGAGCTTCCTGCAAAATTCTCTTCTTCAACTCTGGGATGTCGGCCACACATAACCTTCCTTCAAACTTGAGCACTTGGTTTTCAATGGTGTACCCTGGTCTCGGCTTAGTAATAATCTCATCGGCTACCTTCTTGAAGAATTCATCCTCCATCTGTCTTGCCTTTACTTCCTCAACAATAGTCGGTTCTGCTGAAATCACGGTTAGACATGCCAAACTTCCAGTTACCTTTCTGCTCAAAGCGTCGGCCACGAGTGTTAGCTTTACCGGGGTGATATGGATTTGCATGTCGTAGTCCTTCAACAACTCGAGCCATCTTCTCTGCCTCATATTCAATTCCTTCTGAGTGAACAGGTACTTTAAGCTCTTATGATCTGTAAAAACCTGACAAGAAGCTCCATACAAGTAGTGACGCCAAATCTTCAAAGCAAATACTACGGCTGCTAGTTCTAAATCATGGGTAGGATAGTTCTTTTCATGTGGCTTCAACTGACGAGATGCATATGCTATGACTTTACCCCTTGCATTAAACACAACCCAAACCCTTATGCGAATGCATCACTATAGATGTGAAACTCTTCATTACCTGATGGAAGTACAAGAACTGGTGCTGTGACTAACCTCGTCTTCAACTCCTGGAAGGCTGATTCCGATCTTCGGTCCATTCAAACGCTCTCCCTTCTTGGTCAATTGCGTCAACGAATTGCAGTCCTGGAGAAATCCTTCACAAACTTCCTGTAATAACCTGCCAAACCCAAGAAAACTCCGAACCTCAGACACATTAGTCGAGTTTCGGAATTTACAACGGCTTCAATTTTCTAGGATCAACTGAAAATACCTTCTTCATTAATCACATGACCCAAAGAATGAAATAGTGAAAGCCAAAACTCACACTTGCTTAAATTGGCATACAACTTTCCGTCCTCTCAAAATCTGTAAAGGCAAGTCTCAATGCTTCTCATGCTCAGCTTCTACTCTTGAGAATAGATCAATATATCGATCGATGAAACAACCTACAAATCTCCACAATGGTTAAGAAACTCTGTTCATAAAGTCCATGAATGCTGTAGGAGCATTAGTAACTCCAAAAGGCATCACCAAAAATTCGATAGTGGCCATACTTGTCCGAAAAAGTGGTCTTCTCAACATCCTCGGCTTTAACCTTAAGCTGATGGTAGCCCGACCTGAGATCAATTTTTGAAAAGACTCGTGCTCCTTGAACTGGTCAATACAATCTCATATCCTAGGCTAATGGATACTTGTTTTAATGGTACCTTGATTAAGTTCTCGGTAATCAATGCAAAGACGAAGTGTGACCATCCTTTTTCTTAACAAATAGAACTGGCGGCTCCCCAGGTGAAGTGCTCGGCCTAATGAAGCCCTTATCCAACAATTCTTGTAATTGCAGTTCAATTCCTAAGTCAGCTGGGGCCATTCTATAGGGTGTTTTGGAGATGCGGTGGTTCCTGACATGACGTCAACAGTAAATCTCTATTCCTCTATCGATTAAGTGGCCAGGCAAATCATTTGGAAAGACGTCGGGGAACTTCATTAACAACTGGATGTCGGTTTCTAAACTAGTTCCATTCTGATTACTTAGTAAGCTACACAGATAACCTTGACACCTTTTCGATTCAACTTATAGGCCTTCAACGGATCGAATCAATAAGGTGGGGGACACTACCCTTTACCCTGAAATAGTAACCTCGGCTAGGTTGGGGGTTTCATTACGACACTTTTCGAAACACAATTAATGGATGCATGGTTTCTGACTAACCAATCCATTCCCAAGTATAACATCAAATGAGTATGTCCAAAGGCATCAAATCACTAATCAATTCAACATTCTCAATCTAACAACAGCATGCTCTATAAATGGATGTCAACAATCATAGTTCTCCAGATGGAGTAGTAGCACAGATAATACATAATCAAGGGGTTCTAGTTCTCTATTAATCTTCTCGGCAAACTTAGCAGATACGAATGAATGCGTAGAGCCCGAATCAATCAATACATATGCATCATGAGAGCAAATTGGAAGTATACCTGACACTACTGTCTCAGCATTCTGAGTATCTCCTGGTACCAGTGCAAAAACTCTGCCCTGCCTCATTTGTCCTTTCCCAGCATTACTCTTCTGAACGGAACCCGAGGTATCCTCATCCTTCTTGTCATTAACAGTCTTTGCCTTAGGACAATCTCTCACATAGTGTCCCATTTCACCACATTCATAACAAGCTCCAGACGCCCGACGACAACCCCGAAATGTGACTTCCCACAACTCGAACACGTCGGCTTCGCGCCACTTTCCTGTTTGGGTAGGCTGGGCTGCTGACATTCGCTTTCTTCTTGGTAGTAAACTGTGTTCGGCGACTGTCAAAATTCTGCCTTTTCCTCTGGTTCTCTCCTGAACTCTGGTATCTGTTCAAGTTAGCTTCAGCCAGGATGGCTTTATCCAATACTCCGGCGTAAGTTGGCATGTTGTGCAAGTTAACCCGGTCTTGTATCGGTCCACTGAGCCCACTCTCAAACTTCCTAGCCTTCATATACTCATCATTGACCATGTGAGGTGCATACCTCGCCAACTCCGTAAAAGCGCGGTCGTATTCCGCCACTGTCTTGCTGCCTTGCGTCAAGGTCTGAAATTCAGTAGCCTTGCGGTTTCGGACACTAAGGGGAAAATGTTTGTTGTAGAATAACTCTAAGAATCGGGTCCAGGTCAAGTCTGGAT